>JASANB010007542.1:0-11972 GCA_030248155.1 Sabatieria punctata | reverse complement strand
TGTACTTCGTTCAGTTACAGTAATGGCTGTATATTGTAATCTTTGGTTCTCTCAAAAGCTATTTGTGGAGTTTCAAGATCTTTCTTAAACTGGTCAGAACTTTCTGCAATGACCATTCGCCATAGATTTGATGTTCTGTCATCATCTATCTCATCTTCTGATGACTCATCAGTGCCACTAATGAGTTCCTCATTTGGTTTCTCACTTTCATCAACACTGTCAGCATCAGACATTGTATCATCACTTGTCACCTTCCTCAGTCATAGCCTGAATCCTATGAAATCCTCTTTTCATGTCTCGCTCTATTTGAACTCGATGAGAATGACTTCTCAGACAACTTTGACAGTTATACATTTTCAGCTCTATTCTTTTTTCAGTAAAGAAATTTTGTACATTTCTAGAAGGTTTTACGTCACCTTGGTGAAACCTAACTGCGACGGGGTTTCGTGTTGAAACGTATATTTTCGTATGTGCGCATGAAATATACACACAGGTATTCCAATACCGATTGAGTCGAAAGAGTCAATAAAAACAGTCAAATGAGTCAATCATGATTCACAAGGAGTCAATCATGAGTCTAAATGAGTCAATCATGATGAGTCTAAATGAGTCAATCATGAGTCTCAATGAGTCAATCGTGATTCATAAGGAGTCAATCATGAGTCTAAATGAGTCAATCATGATTCACAAGGAGCCAATCATGAGTCTAAATGAGTCAATCATGAGTCTAAATGAGTCAATCATGATTCATAAGGAGTCAATCATGAGTCTAAATGAGTCAATCATGATTCACAAGGAGTCAATAATCATGAGTCTAAATGAGTCAATCGTGATTCATAAGGAGTCAATCATGAGTCTAAATGAGTCAATCATGATTCACAAGGAGTCAATCGTGATTCATAAGGAGTCAATCATGAGTCTAAATGATTCATTCATTCATTCATTTGTTTGTTTGTTCATTTGTTTGTTTGTTCATTTGTTTGTTTGTTCATTGTTTTCACACAGGTTCACTTGCACCTCAATCTGCTTTTATGCTTTCACTTCCACCTGCTTTTACACTAGAGCTTCCACCTGCTTTTACACTAGAGCTTCCACCTGCTTTTACACTTGCACCTCCACCTGCTTTTACACTAGAGCTTCCACCTGCTTTTACACTAGAGCTTCCACCTGCTTTTACACTAGAGCTTCCACCTGCTTTTACACTAGAGCTTCCAACTGCTTTTACACTAGAGCTTCCAACTGCTTTTACACTAGAGCTTCCAACTGCTTTTACACTAGAGCTTCCAACTGCTTTTACACTAGAGCTTCCAACTGCTTTTCCACTTGTACTTTCATTGCTTTTACACTAGAGCTTCTACCTGTTTTTACACTTGCGCATTCACTTGGTTTTATGCTTGCGTTTTCACTTGCTTTTAGATTTGCGCTTCCACTTGCTTCTATGCTTGCGCTTTTGCTTGGTTTTATTCTTGCGTTTTCACTTGCTTTTAGATTTGCGCTTCCACTTGCTTCTATGCTTGCGCTTTTGCTTGGTTTTATTCTTGCGTTTTCACTTGCTTTTAGATTTGCGCTTCCACTTGCTTTTATGCTTGCGCTTTTGCTTGCTTTAGCACTTGTACTTCACTAAATCATTAATTTGTATTGGCGTGCTTTGAAGAAATGAAAGTTTTCGTTGTTCAATATTGCGCAACAAGAACCAGTTCGTTTCACGTTTCAAGATAATCAGTTATAAGCTTTTAGAGGTATAGTTGGTTTGCTGTTTCAAACTTTCCCTCTTTCTTGTTGTGCTGGCAAATAATTGTGAAATACACTTCCTATCGCTCTCTTACTCATAGCTTCCAGTACCTTTACTTTGCCTGTTTATAGTGCCTGCGTTTTTTTGCCATCTTGCAAATGATTGTGAATTACACTTCCCACCACTCCTGAATTGGCTTTTCCCACCAGCTACTGACAGATTGCGAAGGTAGAGAAACTCCGCCTGCCCCATTATTAGCTTTTAGAATTGAGTTTCTGTTTTCAATAGTCTGGGCGCTAACTCCATGCCATTTTAAGAAACTCTACTAAACATACTGAAACAGTGCCTTGCTAATCGATCTGTTAGTCGAGCGTCCATTTCCAAATGGAGCGTCTTTTGCAAAGATGACGTGATGTTCGAGTTTAATTCGCCTGCGTTTTTAATTTGCCGTCTTACACGTTATTATGAAATGCACCTTGCGGGCCGAGGTGCTTTTTCGGAGCACAAAGGCGCGCGTGCTCTGGCATAAATTTAGGCACCGCCTCTATATTATGCTTTTCTTTGCTCCCCAGCTGCTGCCACCCACACTTGCTCCGCAGCTTTTGCTGCCCACATTTGCTCCGCAGCTTCCGGTAACTGTACTTTGCCTCTTTATAGTGCCTTTTTATTTGTCTTGCCAGCTTCCATAGATTTTGTCTCTGCTTGCCAGATTCTGCCACCCACACTTGCTCCCCAGCTGTACTTTGCCTCCTTATAGTGCCTTTTTATTTGTGCTTGCCAGCTTCCATGGTTTTTGTCTCTGCTTGCCAGCTTCCAAATAATTGGGGGCACACTCACTCTAGCCGTCGGCGGAAACCGCAGACTGCGTGGGAGGCAGCCTGGAGTTTAAACGAGTTTAAACTCGAGGCCACTCTACTGGGCGTGACTCTGGCCTGCAAATTATGCTAATTTGCAGGCCAGGGTCACGTCTGGTACTACTATGCTCGTTTGAAAGGTGACTCAATTCAGTCGCATCTAGGGTACAGAGCGATAAAAATTTATATCACCTAATGCAGTTTTTGCCGCTGATTACGAAAATGACATCTGTTTTTCAATCTGACTGCTCCTGAGCTACTTATGTAACTTTTATGCCCTGGTACTCAGACAATAAGTTATCTGTCAAATCTGGTCATAATATGGTATCTACCTGGTGCAGTTTCCTCCGCTGATTCAGAATATCATCATATTTTTGCGCTACGGCCACTCTGTCGCAAGTTATGGACCTCAAAAGTTTCATTAAGAAACATGCCGTGAGAAGCAGTAATCCTAAAATAAATGTTCAGCATTCATGCATTTCTGAAACGAACCTTTTGTCAGTCAATAGTGTACCCGACCTATTTTGACCCGCTGAGTTCAAAAATGGCATTTGTTTTTCTCTACTGGTGTTCAATTTTGAGATATTACTGATCAAACAAAATTTGCATTAATATTCATATATCTCTAAAACGAGTAACTATAGATTAAAACAAACGCCATTTTTGAACTCAGCGGGTCAAAATAGGTCGGGTACACTATTGACTAACAAAAGGTTCGTTTCAGAAATGCATGAATGCTGAACATTTATTTTAGGATTACGGCTTCTCACAGCATGTTTCTTAATGAAACTTTTGAGGTCCATAACTTGCGACAGAGTGGCCGTAGCGCAAAAATATGATGATATTCTGAATCAGCGGAGGAAACTGCACCAGATAGATACCATATTATGACCAGATTTGACAGATAACTTATTGTCTGAGTACCGGGGCATAAAAGTTACATAAGTAGCTCAGGAGGAGTCAGATTGAAAAACAGATGTCATTTTCGTAATCAGCGGCAAAAACTGCATTAGGTGATATAAATTTTTATCGCTCTGTACCCTAGATGCGACTGAATTGAGTCACCTTTCAAACGAGCATGTTATAGCAAGTGCAGCCGTTTTCTTCCCAAATCTTAAAAATGCCAATATCTTCAAAAGTAGGCAACATAGAGCAAAAATAAAGTTATTTTCGGAATCAGCAGCAAAAACTACATAAGAAAAACTGCATTGCACCGCGGTTAATGGTCATACTAGCGAGTAGTGCCAGTCAAGAAATAGGGTTGGTCTCAACTTTGGACACCAATTTCTCCCGATCCAGAGCGAATCTAGCTAAACTGAATGCATTTTCGAACTCAGCACACAAAACTGCATATAACAGTATGCTAACAATCAAGCTTTGCAGAAAAAAATTTTTTTCGAACACCTTTGAGAGGCCAAAACACCCCTCCTCCCCCCCTAACCGCTCACTTTGGGGCGCTCATTTTGTTTGGCCAACTCATGCCTAACTTTTGTTAAAACATTCGCTTGGCAGGGCCTTTGCACAAAAAGTTATAAAGATTTTTCGAAAAAAAAACGGAGTGGCATTTTGTGGAAATTTCGCAGTTTTCGGCGAATATCTCGGTAACCAGCTATGATCTGGAAACGGGAGTACCAGAAAATGAAAGGCCATTGGACCAGCTACAAAACCATATGCGAGTCGGGATCCTAGCTTAAGAAACGAATGAAGGGTAATCGTTTGAATGAAGGATGTCAGAGCTATTAAAATGAGCCCGAATATTGCTGCCGACCCAACTTTGAGGGGGTGTAGCTCCGATTGTAGGGGGTTGCTGGTGGCCGGGCATTTACGGTTGGTCTTCGACTGTGCTCTATTTTAATAGATATGAATATCAGCCAGATCCGTGAGATGGCCCTGCTTGCCCCCTCAAAGCTGACTTTCTCGCAAAATGCATCTTAAAGGCGCCCGGCGCAGTCTGAGAACAATGGCTTGGCCTGCTCGTGTAGGAAATGTCAGCGCCCAATTTTATAGTGCATCATCCAGTAGTTTAGTCATACTTGCTTGAGGTCAATTCAACTTGTAAGCAGTTTCCGCTGCAGAAATGGGCGCGTAACGTTCGGCCTGTATTCCTTTGAGTTTTTTGTGCGGCTTACTTTTTCCAGGGTGGTCTGGATACGTGGCTTATTAGAGGGCGCGGCTCATTTATTTCAGCCTGATTTATGTAGTGTATCAAAAAGTGCCACAACCATAGGCGTAGGGTTGGGGTATTATTTTCAGTTAAACGTGTTTTCCCGTTGTTGGGTAGCCATTAATGAGAGAGACAAAACTTGTTAGGAATCAGCTGAGCCAAGTAAATCAGACAAACTTTATGTTTCGCAGCAAAACGCGCTGCATCTTCAGAAAGGCAGAAGGCTTCAAACCTTCTTCAAACCAGAAGTCTTCTGAAGATGCAACGCGTTTTGCTGCGAAATATAAAGTTTGTCTGCTTTACTTGGGTCCGCTGATTCTGAATAAGTATCATTTTCACCAAAACTTTTGCAGAAACTCTAAATGCTTTAGTTCTATTGTAGTTTTACACTTTATCCATGCCTTATGAGGTGTCTGACTGTAATGTTAACTATGACTGAAAACGTTTTCATAGAGCAAGCTGGTTTCTAATAAGCCCTGCGCGGTACGCAACAAAACACGAAAAAAATACAACTAACATCCCTGTTTTGAGCAAAACCCTAATAGCCCGACTATTCTGCAACATTTACTCGCTTATTTTGCTTCATCACCGACTGACTTTTATAATCAAGGTTGAAGCTTCTGCTGGTTGTGATTTTTCGTATGGCCGGCAATCTTTTGCGTTATCACACGCAGTCGATTCAACAGAAGACTCATGTTCATGCTACCTCGCTTGGTGCAGCTAAAATATGCGTTTGCGATTGCCATATTGACATTTAGGCAGTGATTTGAAACATACTTCCTATTAAACACAACGCCTGTTTGTCCAGACGCCTGTTTCTGCTGGCAACGCCTGTTTGTCGAGACCAGTAACCGATTGAATTCTTCAATCGGAACTGCCTGAAGTTCCTCTAAGCTTTGTTGAGCCAGCCAAATACAACAAAGAAAAAAGAAGCAGCTGACTCGCATGATCGTCTGTCTCCTGGTTGGACGGAATGAAGTTAACTAACAGCCAATAAATGAGATGAAAATATTGTTAGCTTACGTAGGGGAAGACACGCAAGCTGAAATATTCACAGCTTTTCATCTTCGCACTCCGTTTGACGTAATGAACCAGAGGTCTACAATTCTACATTGTATATTGGAAACAGAAAGCACGGTGCAAAATGTTGTAGGTACTGGGGCTGGCCAAAAAAGTATGTCTAGGGCCTGTTTTACCAAAGCAGATTTTACAATAATCACAAATAAAAATGCAATTACAAATGGGTCTGATTCTCTGCCTCTTTCACCAAAAGATCTTTGCATTTGTGTTTGCACAGGGTGGCCAACGTATCTATAATCATACATGTAGCTGGGTTTTCGGTTGGGGGGGGGAGATTTTTTTTATCCAAAATACGTTTCAGCATTATGCCCAAAGGGGGTTTCAGGAATTTTTTTTTTACCAAAAGCGACCCGTTTTGGGCTCAATAGAGGGTTTTAAGGACTAAAAATCAGGAAAAACTCTGTCTGAAATCCATTTTAAAGGCCAATGCAGACCAGTAAAAGCCAGTGATGGCTAGTAGGTAAATGAACTGAACCAGAGCTGCTGTTTCACCTGATGACAGTAGTATGGGGAGGACTCAATTTTGTAGGCAGGGCATTCAATTGAATGTAAATGTGTCAAAAGCGGTAGTCGAATTTTAATTAAAGAACGTACAAACGAACGAACGAACGAACGAACGAACGAACGAACGAACGAACGAACGAACGAACGAACGAACGAACGAACGAACGAACGAACGAACGAACGAACGAACGAACGAACGAACGAACGAACGAACGAACGAACGAACGAACGAACGAACGAACGAACGAACGAACGAACGAACGAACGAACGAACGAACAGCCTTAAAATAGCCAAAGTACCTCAATTTCAAACCTATCCTTGGTTCCTCCTATTCAATACTGTTGATTCCAGGTTTTTAATAAATACTGTAGCCCCTCATTTTGTCACTGGTCGCTAGATCTTCATAATGTTCTAAACACTAGCAGGCCATATATGGTATGGTGTCAGCACCATAAACGGCGTTAAGTGCCAGAGTGTAATAGGTCATCCGCCTTTAGTAGGAGGTGGGCCAGGGGTCTTACGCAAATTCTGGACATGCTAAAAACTCTGAAAAATCTAAAAAATTGGAATTTTCGGCTAAAAATCTTTAATTTCGGTTCAGATCTTACAGCTAAAAATTGCTGTTTTACAGGCGATTTTAGCAATTTTGGCGTCTGAAATTCTATAAAAAGTTGTAAAAATGTCCTGAAAAAACTACTTGCAAGAAAAATCGGAGGGGATCTGGCCTAACTCGGGTGGGGGGGACTAGACAATCGATCCCCCTGTTACACGTATTACGTCAATTGTATGGATTCGGAAGAACCAGAGCTTCGGAAGAAGCGCTATAAGTTTTTTGTGTCAGCTACGTGTAGTCAGGTGGTTTGAAGTTTCAATCAACGGACGGGGGGGATGTTTGCAATTGGCACTAATCTAATTTGCACTTGTCCAGCTAGTCATAATCTAATCTGAAGCTAGCACGCACCACACTATCAGCTAACTGAGTTGTTAGCCAGCTATGGCTTCTTTTCAGGCAGTCTTCAATGTCTCCAGCTCTATTTTGCCGCAGAACCTAGAAAACTTTACTCTAACCGGAAGGCCGGCCCTTCAGCCAATCACCTGCGCGCTTAGTCGCGATTTCACTGGTATAAAGTTCTCATTGGTGGTTGGGGCCAGCTCGGTGGCGCTGATGGGTACTGTAGCCAATGCGATCCTGTTCAACATTTTCTTTAGCTCCCGCAGCAAAGAGCCAAATCTGGCAGTTTTGGCCCTGATGGACTGTCTGTTGTGTTTCTGTTATCTGGCCTTGTTTGGCACCGAGTGTCTGGCCAATTATTTGAGATTAAAAGTGGCCTATCAGATGTTGTTTGCGTACAATTTGCCTATGTTCACGCTGAGCAAAATTGCGCAGTTCAATATACCGGCCATGTTGATTCTGACCTCTTTGCAGAGGTGGTGCTGGATTTCCTACAGGACTTTTGGAAATTGGAGGTTAGCTTGGGTTATGAATAGTTCATACATGTATGCATAGGGGATTACCCCTTCACTCCTAAATGGGAACCGAACCGGCGCTGCCTAAGCACCCAATGGCAGCAAAGGCGAGTGTTGTTTGTAGACAGGGCTACCCCATTGAAGGGCTCTGAAAAGAGCGAGGGGTGTCCTGAGCTGTCCGATAGGACAGTGGAACTCATAAACAAACAAACAAACAAACAAACAACTGTTTAGGCTGATGACATTTCAGATTAGTGCATTCCTGCTTGTGGCGTGGAGTTATCAGCGTTCTTCTCATCCTATTAAGCACAGCTCTGAGATTGCCTACCTACTGGGCAATGTACATTTATCGACATACTCAGTGTCCAGACTATTTCCGTAAAATGGAAATTTGGCCCTCTGAGCTCGCCAGCCACAATATCTACAGACGTTACGAGTTGGTAGTGACTGTCTCGCAAGTTTGTGTGCCCTTCGTTCTCTTGTTGGCCATCAACCTGTCGGTAGTGGCACATCTGAGAAGTAGACGACTTAGAAGACAAACAACTATCAGACATTTGGTGGATAACAAGGAGAGAAGGAATGTAAGCCAGTTTCATATACAACAAGTTTGTAAAGTAAATGGTTTTTTTTACACTATACGTACTTAGAAATAAAGCAAATTAATAAATTAATTCGTAATATGCTAGGTTGGCTGGTCCAAATGAGACCTGATCATTGAGCGGCTAAAATATTTTTAATGATTTTATAAGTTTTAGAAAGAATGTATGTTTCATTCAGATTAGAAAGAACTGTGCAAACGTGTTTTTTGTTTAGTAGATGAAGAGTTTGATAGTTTGTGTGAGTGTTTGTAGTATCGTGCTATCGAGTGGTTGTGTGCGTGCGTCCGAGAGTGTGTGTGTTGTGTTGTGTGCCCAAACTCTACTAGTAAAGACCTCCACTTCTCTTCATTGGTGCCGAACAGACCCGGGACCCCCCTTCATTCAGTTCCGGTACGAGTTCAAGTTCTACCATCAAGTTCCTCCTGTTTCCAACCCCAAACTACCACTGCTCGTGATCGTCAGGCACAGCCGTGCCCCATCTGATGCTCACATGACGTCAACTACCTTTCGCGATCACGTCCGACTTCTGCAAGAGCAAGCCCAGCGTGATTTCGAGCAGCAACAGCAATGGTGGATCGAACAACAGCAGCGTTGGGAGATCGAACAGCAACGACTGCAGCTCGAACATCGTCAGTTCACTGATCGTCTGATCGCTCAGTACCTGTCTCGACCCCTCGCAGATCGTATGAAAGAGGAAGCGGCTTTGCTTTCTGGCGTTTCAGATGTCGCAGTCGGCTCATTAAACACTCCCTTCACTGGGTTAATGGTCGATCCTCCGTTCAGTGGGCATTCTCGTTCAACTAAAGCGGTTTTTTCGTGCACAGACGCTCCTAAAGATGATCAAGTCGTAGCAAAGAGAGTCGATGAGAAGAAAGAAGTGAAGAAAGAAGTAAAGGATGACGCGCGGTTAGTTGATGGAGCTCCAGCTGTTCTTTGTTTGGCGGAAAGACATCTTCATTCTGTTTCTATTGGCATCGTGCACAAAGCACCTTCTATCAGTTCGTTTTCTGGGGCACACACGGAAGAACCCGATGATGTGACCTCTGCCGACACTAAAGATTCGGCTTTGTTCCAGACAGTTCTCAAGGACGTCCAAGATGATTCAGTTGTGGCTAGCTCAGTTTGTTCAGTGAGGGACGGTCCTGTTCTTTTGGAAGTTTTTGGTTTGGAGAAAGAAGATATTTTGCCGTCTGCAGAACCGGCGTTTCCTGATCGAGTTTATTCCTCTCCATATGTTTCTGGTGTTCAGATGTTTTCTTTTGGTGATTCTGTGTTCTTTGATATGGCTGGAAGAAAGAAAGGAAAGAGAAGAAAGAGGATGAGGAGAAGGAAGAAAGAAGAAGAAGAAAGAAGAAGAAGAAGAGAAAGATAAAGAGAAAGAGGAAGAAAAGGAAGATGAGAAAGGAAGAAGAAAGATGTTTTGGGTAGAAGGGGAAAAGATGATGAGGAAAAGGAAAGTGAAGAGAAAGAAAGTGCTGAGAAGTAAGAGAGTATTGAGAAGTAAGAGGATGAGAAGAAAAAGGATGATTTGGAGTAAAGTGATGATGAGGAGCAAGAGGATGAAAAGGGTCAAGAGAAGAAAGAGAAAGATGAAAGTGAGAGGAAGAAGAAAGGCAATGAGAAGAAGAGGACAGAGGTGGAGAAGAATGGCAATTCGCTTGAGTTCGCTGTCCAGGAGTGGCAAGTCTGTTTCACCGTTGACAAGTCGTCAGATCAAGGTAAAGGCGCAGAAAGGCCGCAGCGTGGCGCGCAAGAGATCGGATCAATGTGGGTGCAGGGCAGCTTGCTACTGAAGATGCCGAGTCAACAGAGGCGGTGCAGCTCCCATAGTTCGTCTCTCCGATTGTCAGGCACAGCGGCGGCCAGTCGACACTCGTTGAAAGGGGAGTGATGAAGAGTTTGATAGTTTGTGTGAGTGTTTGTAGTATCGTGCTATCGAGTGGTTGTGTGCGTGCGTCCGAGAGTGTGTGTGTTGTGTTGTGTGCCCAAACTCTACTAGTAAAGACCTCCACTTCTCTTCATAACATAAAACGTTTGGCCCAAATAAGCACAGCAGATGCTATTGCATGTTGCATAAAAACAGGTTTTACAAAATAGCACAGACATGCGAATAACCATTACAACCAGACTAACTATAGGCATTTAGACCCAGTTAACGGTCATAGCCAAGACCCTATCGACAAACTTGGAAACCGATCTGCGAATGGTGTCAGTGAAGGAACAACATGCCATTTCGACCACCGCAGTGATTGCTGCCACCCACCTTCTCTGCAACTCGGTCCATATCGTTCTAACCATTCTAGAAAACTGGGCCCAGTCGCTCGTTACCAACGAGTCTGGCTGGTAAAATTTGCATATAGCGGTGCACTCGCTGTGCCTCAGTCTACTGTCTTTTTAGGAATTCTGCCTACGAGACCTGCGCAGATGCCCTGAATTTCATGTTCATGTTCGCCAGTGCTATTCGGATCTTTATTTACTACAAGTTCAACCCGACTGTTCGGAAAGAATTGAGCCCGATCTTATTGAAAATCTGTTGTCTTAGTGGTAAAGAAGAAACGACCGAAAACTTGGTGGAGACCAGAATTAAGTTGAGTGCCGAGTTTTTGGAGACGGCGCCCAAAAGAAAAACGGCCATTGTGATAGATTCGCGCAAGAAAGGAACTGCTGTATAAAGATGCATGCTCGAATGAATTCTTAAAAGGGCTATCCTTAACACAGACTGGCACTTTGCGCCATTTATGGCAGCGTACAACAGTCAGGGAAATAATAACATATATGGTACCAGTACACATATATGGAACCGGTACCGTATATGGTACCCCTTATGATTTGATCGAAGGGGTACCATGTATGGTACCTGGTACCATATATGGTACCGGTACCATACATGGTATTACCTAAGACCTCGATCGATGGGGTGTACCATATATGGTACCAATACCATATAAGGAAGTACCTGAACCTGCACCACTTGAAGGTGTACCGGTGCCGTTTCCATATATGTGTACTGGTACCATATATGTTCTTATTTCCCTGACTGTATAAGGTAAAAAATACAGCTTTTGAGTACTGTTTGTGTATGGTAATGTGACCTTCACCTGACTTCTTGTCATCGGTAAAACTGGCATAGAACTCTTCTCTAGCATGCTCAAACGAATCTTTCGCTTCTGTCTCGAACGAATCCTTCTTCTTTTCATTCTCATTCTCCTTCTGTTCATTCTCCTCACTCTCCATCCTTTTTCTATTTAACATCCTTTAACTTCTAAAAATCATAACTTACTTTCTCATTTTCTTCCTTCTCATTACTCTCTTCCTGTTCCTCATCATCTTTCCTCTCTCTCCTCCTTCTCTTCTAGCCATCTCAAACAACGCAGGATCACCAAAAGAAAGCTTCTTCAAACCTTCAAGCAATGCTTGTCTGTCCTCCTGGACCATCTCAACACCAGAAATATCTGTAGAGCCGGAGCATCTACCTCCCTTTGCTTTGTGTTATCGAGTACAGTCAAAGCATATGTTTGATTGCGTTTTTGAATGCTGATTAGTAATTCAGAAAATTTAGAAGTTTTGGTCT
>JASANB010007541.1:0-25483 GCA_030248155.1 Sabatieria punctata | reverse complement strand
GTTTTTGGTCTTGGAACAAATCGTGTAAAATGTGCGCACCCAAATTGTAAATCTCCAAACAAATATGACCGAATGCGGTATTAAAGAACTGATTTTTACTTTTAGATTATTATTTTACACGCTAACACACCAGAAGATCCACAATCAATGACTGCATGATAACCTCAGATTACGCGCTCTCGTCATTTCGCCTTACTTAATCGATTATCGGCCTATTTCGCCTGGAATTTCCTCCACTTAGTAAACTTGCTATAAAATTCATTTGCATAGACGTACGTTCGTGCCAAAGGCCAGATCGGTAAACCCATTGCTCTAGCTACAGAATAAAAATAGTTAGAACGATTGCCCAGGACGGTGGTCCTTTTTAAACGGAAATCATCACTATGAAAAAAATAGAAACAAGAAGTTTTCTAGGTCATCTTTTTGAAAGATAGCTACCAATTTTTTCGTATAAGTAGGCCTACGTTAGATGCATATTTTGCCCCATTTACTTTCAGACATCCTTGAACAACAAATCAAAAAAATAAAAAAGATTGAAAATGCGCTATTTCGACATCTCCTTACTAAAACAATCGTAGCATTTGAGTCCACCGACAGCTATTTCTGCCCAAGAGCATATGGGTAGATATGACAATTTGCTATCGATTAAGCATAAATATAACAATCTTCGTGCAAGCCCCAGGACGGTGGCCCTCTTTAAACAAAAAAAATGGCAAAAACGATCAAAACACTAATCGACGCAAGTAGTCATCTGTACAGCATGGGGCCACTGTAGATTCTGGACGCCCAACTAAATTTTGAGCGTTACGGATGTTGCTAAAACTGTAATATAATCAAGCCGCTGGAAAATGACAGAAAGGCGACACACAAACTCAAACAAGTGCATGTACATGGATGGATGCGACTAACGACGGGATCTCTCTTGATTCCGGCCCTTTTCCCACTCCAATTAAAAAATTGGCGCTTAAATACTCGGCTGGCTTCTTGGTTGTCAAACGTTGGGTTCCTGTTAAGCAGCGAAGTGTAACTGAGCTAAAAATGGACCCCAATGGACAAGATATCGAATCGGCGACGAAGGCAGAAGAGGCTTGGTTGATCAATTCACGCATAATAGATGTGGGAAACGAGCAGGGTACACACTAACAAATCCATCACGAATCAACACCGTAACAGAGTGGTCGGGCTGTGGATTGAAGCAAGTATTGCGCCACAGTCTTCCTTTCTCTTCACTGTGAACGGCATTGTAGCGTCTTGCTGCGGTAACTGTAAAAATAGGCTTTGCACTCTTCATCTCCAGTACCATCTGTGACTGTAAGGGATGCCTTGTCCGAACAGGGGCACCGCAGCTTAGGCAGTTCTTTTCGGCACATTATCACTTTCTCTTTCTCTCCCCCTTTTCTTAAATTTTCCTCCCTTAGCTCTATTCCTTAACCCACTGGGTCTACTAACGCCCTACTAAAATGTGTATTAAACACTCCCGCTACCCTTGTAGTCGCACTGTACGAGGTGATTTTACTACTAGTTGACATTGTGTCACAAAGCGTTTCTTTGTTTTCAAGAGCCATTCTTCGGGCAGAAACACAAGAGCCCTATAATCTGTTTTTTAATCGGCATGAACATTTGATTTTCGACTGTCTCCTGACCTTTCGACATAGGTATAATTGGAGCTGTGCTGCTGCAGTGTAATGAGCTCTGAGAGGTAGTTTCAGGTGCCTCAGAAAATGAGGTGCCTGGCTGTCCAGGTGTGCTAGTTGGCATGCCTTCACCGTTGGATGGGATTGTACTGGGCTCACCGCATTGAGCGCTCAGTTCTAGCACTGCCTCATCGAACAATGTTTGAACGTTCAGTGAGCAGACCCTAAACACAAACGTGCAAGAACACGATGAACTGAACTCAAAAACTACTGATGGATTTTCTCTCTGATGCAAGCCGCAAACGACTCCAGTTGATCACACTTGAAGTCATCGGGCACAAAATCAGAGGTTCCACAACCTCCCAGAAGCACTGCCTCGATGGTGGAAGGAGAATCGATTTTGGCCAGACAGATTTTCTCGTCAACAAACTGCTCCAGAGTCTCAGCACACTGATGCAGCTCTAGAGCTTGCCCCGATCTGTGTCTGTCACAGTCACCCTGGGTTAAGTTGGCCAGAAACTCCACTCCTGCACTCGAGCAGTCTGACCTGGCCACACAACGACGATGCTTCTCCACACCGGCACACAACCGTAGGGGGTTTAGTCTGGAAAACATTTCTCTTTGTATATCTCAGTCCCTCACCATCACTCAAGCACTAAAAGGTACAGAAAGATTTCTCTGATGTCAGAAGTCTCTTCTCCTCCTCCTACTGTCCCAAAAGCTCAGTTATTTCGAGATCACACTGTACCAGCTGAATATGAGGTTTTTCAAAAAATCTTAGTTCAAAGAGTACAGTTGCAACCGTACTCTTTGCTGAGCTTCGGATTCGCAGGGTTGACCATCGATCAAGCGTTGAGGGTTCAAACAAACTGAGTGGAATTGGTGCTCATAATTGTCATGTAGTTTGAGCATTTTCTCGATAAAATCGGTTCCACAGTGCTTCTGCGCGACTGGCTTGAGGCAGAGAATGAACAGTTCTATGCTATGGCAGTGCAGAGGTCTCAGTAGGTCAGGGTACGTCTCGGGCAACGCCAATGCCAGTGGGTACTTGTGAGTGCAGGCCTGAAATTGAAACTGATCTCTGACGCTTGTTGCATCAACAGTTTGGCATTACATCGAAGTCAAATCTGATATCAATGTCGTTCCATTTGTTTTCAACACATTGAACAGCTTTGGAGAATTGTTCATCCTTGGCTGTGTCGCAGATTTGCTTCACTGCATTACCGAGCTCAGCTGAATATATCCATTGAGAGTTGTCATTTCGCTAAACACTTTGCAAGAGAAACTAATACCTGAGCATCGGAGATCAACGTTACTGCAAGGGCCTTCGCACAATTGTCTCACGTCTTCTGGATGAGTCATAAATATCACTGGAGTCCAGTTTTTCTTTAGTTGAGTAAAGCAATTTTCCAGATGACTGAGTTCTGATTGCTCGCACAGTCCACTTGTATCTGCAGTGAAACACGATTACTGGATGATGTAATGAGAATGCGGAAAATCGAATCAGAAAGAGATAAACCTGTAGAGGTGTGTTGTTGCTGAATGGATGACGTACTAGCAGTGCTTAGTTGAGTAGACGTAGTTGGTTGTTCAGACTCTTTGCACAGTTCTCTCAGTTCAACCACAGCTTGATCAAACAAGTTTTGAACGTTCAGAGAGCAGATTCTAAACAAAGCTATCAAGCTGAAACAGAAACACAGCACACAAACTCGTGAATCTGCTCTCGAATGCAGGTGGTGAACGACTCCAGCTGGTCACATTTGAAGTCATCGGGCACGAAGTCAGAGGGCTCCACAACCTCAAGAAGCACAGCCTCGATAGTTTGAGGAGAATCTATTTTGGCCAGGCAGATTCTGTCATCGAGATACTGCTCCAAACGCTCTGCGCATTCATGCAGTTCTAGGGCCTGGGCCGATCTCTGTCTGTCGCAGTCGTCTTGGGTCAAGTTGGCCAGAAACTCAACCCCACCACTGGAACAATCGGATTTGGCTACGCATCGTCGGTGTCTCTCTATTCCAGCACACAGCTGCAACGGATTTAGTCTGAAAATTCTTCCCTTGATTGCTGCAAACGCAACTTTGAAAAGTTTACAGAAATATTTCTCTTATGTTGGAGCTTTCTTCATCTCTTCCGACTTCGCCAAACAGCTCTGTTATTTCTAGATCGCACTCTATCACCTGAAATATCAGTTTTCTCTGATTGGTTGATGAAAATGCTTGAGCACTCTTTGCTGAGCTTCTGGGTCGCAAGGACGACCATCAACAAGTCTTTGGAGATTGAGACAGACAGGATGAAAGTGTCGCCTATAGTGGTCGTGTAGTTTGAGCATTTTCTCAATAAAGTCAGTTCCACAGTGTTTTTCTGCTACAGGCTTGAGGCATAGAATCAAAAGTTCTATGCTGTGACAGTGCAACGGTTTGAGCAGAGCCGGGTAGGTCTGAGGTAGCGCCAAAGCTAGAGGATACTTGTGAGTGCAGGCCTGAAAGTGCAGAGAACATAGAGTGAATATTGTCCTTTAACCACTAGTCTTACATCAAAATCGAGGCTGATATCGAAATCGCGCCACTTCCTTTCCACGCACAAAATAGCTGTTTGGAAGGCTTCGTCGTTCAGCGCTTCACAGATCTGCGCCACCGCACTGCCGATCTCAGCTAACAACGAATCGGTCTCTGTTTACTCATGTGCACCCAGGTTTTTAATAATGAAAAATCAACTCAGCATAAGCAGGACTGCCGTTTTCCGATTACGCATCTTCCCCAGAAAAAGGGGTGCTGTGCAAACACCGCAAATGCCTGCCTTCTGAGCACGCCCCTGTGTATACCTGAGCATTGAGGATCAACGTTGCTGCAGGGTCCATCGCACAACTCTCTCACGTTTTCCGGATGGGTCATAAGAATGACCGGAGTCCAACTTTGTTGCAGTTGATTAAAACAGTCTTTGAGACGTTTCAGTTCTGATTCCTCACACAGTGCGCCTGTATCTGCAGCAGGTGCTTCTGCATTGGCTGGCAAAAATTTACTGTTGATACCTGTTGGAAGAGGTGGCGCTGTTGGGGTACTTTTGACGGAGGGGGTGCAGTGAGGTCGGTAGGAAAAGTAGGTCGAGTTCGATGTGGTTGTTTGGAAGTTTTATCAGACCACGGTTGCCAAGTTGGAGCGGTTTTGGTGGTTATAGGCGATACTGTGGACTGCGGAGAAGTTGCCTGCCAACGCTGCCACGATGCAGGAGTTGTTTTGTCAGTGAACGAAGGTACAGCAGTTGTGGCCAAGGTGAACGGTCCCAGAAAGTCGTCCAACTTGCAGTTGGGGAGAAATCCACGCAAAAATGCTGACACTGCTGAGTGCAACAGTGAAAACGATGCTACACTACACTGATTTACTATAACGTCCTGAAACGTTTTAATTTATTGTTTAGTGGGCTATGCTCGTAGTCTAATCCAATTTCAAGCAAAACATCCAAATATAAACTTGCCTGGACGCAAGATAACAGCTGCTTAAGATTATGACACTTGTCAAAACTGGAACCTGGTCGGAGAAAATTCAGAAGATGAAAATAGTTGCCGCATTTCAAAAAGTCGCTGTTTGTCGTCAATCCTTTCACACACTGAGTAGTGTCCTAAACAGTGAAAAGGTTGCTAAACAAATTGTGTACCGTTTCATTTAACCTGCAAATGTTGCTTGCCGGGTCCGCAAAGAAGCTCGAATTTATTTCGAAACCCGTCTACCAGAGGTCTGAGACAGTCGGACTGTTGATGGACACACGAACGAAACCGGTCTACGCTTTCACACAGGAGTTCGGCATCGATTTCTGTTGGCACCAGTGGCGACAGATAATCGGCGAATCCCCTCAGACACTCTACTGTAGCTGCCACATTGGAGCACGGTACCACTAAACCCGTCATACTATTGCACAGACAGGACACGGTAACACTGCATAAGCCAAACTACGCATAGGGAGCATGCAGACGTACTACGTACCATCACAAATCGGTGGATTATCGACTGACTGTCGAGTAAATGGAATTTCCAGTCCGTTTGTCTCATCCACACACCAGCACTCCAAGTCATCGCATTGAGTTGGCTCAAAATTACCTAAACCTTTCACAGCCTAACACTTCAAACCTTATCATACATGGACCGGAAATAGGATTGGGGTAAGAAAATCAGATAAATTCATTGTGGGCCTACCGACTTGGGGTTGGGCCCAGTTTGCTGGTTATGTCTAGGAAGAAAAGTCTGTCTTAAGTGAGTGGGTGGGGGTCTGGGGTACGTCGAGCCCAAGTCGGCCTATGTAGGCTTCATGCATACATACCATTTGACTGGCAAACTGGTACGAAAGCTTCACCAGCAGTACCCTCTTGGATCAAGCCCAAATTGATGCCTAACTCAAACAAAGCATTTCGGCGCTTCAAAGTGCATCCTGAAAACTGTAGGCAATTGCACATATTCTACAGTACAGTGGTACCTTCACAATGAAACGAATTAGTAGAAGGTGCCCTGGAGCCTGGCTTTTCTTTGCCTGAGACAACATCAACACACCAGCACTCATCGCGCACCTGGTGACACTGAAGAGGCTCGTAATTGCCTAAAGCACGAACTGCAAGTGCAAAAATCTTTCTAATACCAACAGTGGCGTACCGAGCATTTTCCAAAGGGGTGTAAAATTTTGAAGTTACCTGGTTGGGCTGCTGCCCAACAAAGGCATTAAAATTTTGCAAAATCAGCCTTCAAAAACGTGCTAAAAAGCATTCTGAGCTAAAAATTGACAGTTTTAGTACATACTTAATTCATTTCTCTTATTTTTGTCTAATTTTTCCTCCCTACCTCCACCGCAAAGGGAGGTGTGTGTAGGGATGGGCACGAAAATTAATTTTCGTACTAGTACGAAAATTAAATCGAGGATTTTTAAATTTCGTATCGAATACGAATACGAAAATTAGAGAAATATAGAAACGAAAATTAAACGCATACGAAAATTAAATACAGCTAATATAAAAATTAATTTTCGTTATGAATTTTAATTTACGTTTCACGTATAGCTAGCAATAAATCAGCTGCATTATTAGCAATTTAACAGATTCTAAACATACAAAGGCATTTTCACTGTACCAATGCAATGTCATAAGCATTTTTGGGGTTGTTGAACAAGTATTTTTTAACTTAGTAACCCAAGGAACTTGTTAATGTTGGTGCAAGTACTGCCACTGTTTAGTACAATACAGTACAGTACAGTAGTCACTATTTTACACACACAACGGTTGACTGCCCACTTACGGACAATCTCCTGGCTCAAAGCGCATACTACATAGGAACCTGCAGTGAAGGTACATGTGCAACATAAGCGTGCTGAAGCATTGCTTTACAATAATGAAAACACGTTAGCGTTAGCGAGAAATCGTGCTCTACAGAATTTGTGCACTCAGAACTGATACTTAAGGCTTACTTTAATGCTCAACGGCCTAAACTGGGTCCCTATTTGCAGTCTAAAACCTACCGTGAAAATACGAAAATTAATTTTTGTGGAACAAAAATGAACTCGTGTTGTCGCAACGAAAATTGATTTTCGTACTTGTACGAAAATGAATTAGGCATTTTGATTTTCGTATCGACTAACGAATACGAAAATTAAAATGGGCAAATATTGATTTAACGAATACGAAATTCAAACGGATTTAATTTTCGTGCCCATCCCTAGGTGTGTGTACACACCCTACACCCCCTGGGTACGCCACTGAATGCCAACGTACCGTCAGCTAAACACTGGGGTACAAACACTTCCGATTCGGTTTCCTCATTCAGTGCTGATTCTAGGCCTACTTGGGTCAAGATCAACTGACGTTGGGCTTTGCACCCTAAACAAGTCCTCTGCTGGATGAAGCGAATGAAGAGTGGTTCTTACCTCCACAGTGCAGAATGCCATCGTGGCTGTAGATGCGAGTGTCAGGCACTTCCACCCCCGTTAGTTCGTTGACACACCAGCACACTGACGCCAACGTGTTGCACTGCTTCGGTTCGAAGGTGCCTGAAATGTATGAATTCAACTGGAAATCGACCACCCAGAACGGTACCGTCCTCTTTGCAACCGGGTATGTAAATGTCATCGGTCTCATTCACTTTAGCCAGATCCAGTCCAACTTCAAGCACTACTTTCCTTTGGATTATTCTCCTCTGCTCTGGGCAACCTGGCAACAAGCAGAACCAATTACGAGACAAACTGCACACCAGAAACGCTTACTTTCGCACTGAATCGATTCGTGATTAACCGTTCTTGTGCCAGACAGCTCTGTGCCGAATCTCGGGTCCACGCACCAACAGTAGCCAGCGGTAAAGTCGCATTGAAGTTTTTCGTAGTCACCTAAAATAAATTTCAGTCAGCTTGCTAACGGTTTCAAAATTGGGCGTAGGAATAGTCAGTTCAGTTCAATGACGCTGTATGTGATTCGGTTTACGCCCCAATAGAAAGAGAGCTTTAGCTTCTTTACTCCTACAGTGTGTTACAGATCGAGAATACAGCTACCATACCACCATCGGTGCACTGAGGTACGTAGTAACGGACATTGGGATCTTCAGCCCCAACTTCCAGTCCCAATCGTGTCAGTTCGTCAGCTCTGGCAGATCGACAGTCTAAACTTGACGCAAACTTCTCTTTACCACAGTTCGGGATTATTTTAATTAGGGTCGAGGGTGTCCTGGGGGTCTAGGGGTCCACTTAGGGGCCTGAGGCCGTCTATAGGGTTCCGGAACCCTAATTTTGGTTTCAGAGGCCGTAAATAGGGTTTCAGAGTCCTAATATGGGTTTGTGAAACCCTAATTAGAGTTTCTGAGGCTCTGCATAGGGTTCCGGACCCTAATTTGGGTTTCTGGAGGCCCTCCTAAATAGGGTTCCTGAACCCCAACTTGGCTCTCGAGGACCGTAAACAGGGTTTCGTATCCATAATTTGGGTTTTAAAATCTTTTAAGGTTCCAGAACTGCATTTTAGCTGTATTATGTATATCGAATAATATAGTTTTTTGCACGTTTTAAAGCAAAAATAGGCATTTTTGCACGCTATAAAGCTAAAATAGGGTTTTAAAGGACATTTTTGCAGTTCAGACTGGACCCGATTTTTAGTCCTTAAAGCCCTATTTTCAGCCCAAACAGGTCGCTTAAAACCTTGTTTTGGATCTGAAAAATTCCTTAGCCGGAAAACCCATCTGTATGTATGTTGGCAAGCAAAAAACAACTAAAATGCCTTTAAACCCTTGAGGAACGTCATCTTTGATCACTCCGTGGGACGCAGTTTCAGCTAAAACAGCTCGTAATTCTACAGGTGGTCAGTGAAAGTAAAGTTGACCTTCAGAGGCACAGCATTTTGCAAAGTAGGGATTGACCTGGATGCACTCAAAATTAGGCGGACACTGCAGATCGTAGCAACTGGTGGCGATCACTGCCTCCTTGTAATCTCCGTTGTCCACCGCCAATGCTTCTGCACCATTCGGACATTTCTCACTGTAACCCGATTCATAGTACTCTGAAGGATGCATTCATAGTGCTCAGACGTTTCGCTCCAGCGGTTACGTACGTTCTACAGTGGCGTTGCAGCATGTGGCAGCGGCAAAACCCTGTCTGCATTTCCAACCTGCAGCGCAGTCGAGTTGAGCGCAACGCTCGGCAAAAATTATTTCATTTCCTCCTTCGTCGGTCAGTGGAGCTCCTCCGCCCGAACAGTGAGGGCCGTCCGCTAAAGAGTCAGGGATTCTTTTGACATATACATAGAAGCATGCGGTATTCAACTTGAACCATAAATGGTCAACAATAAAAGCCTAAGACATACTGACTGGCCCGGTTGCATGAAACTCTCGCAAGTTGCAATACCGCAAGTGGCAGGCAGCGACTCCCGCTATTTGAGTGTGCGAGTCTCGTAAGTTGCGAGAGCGCAGGGGTGCTTTGCACGAAACTATTTTCACTCTCGCAAAGTTGCGAGAGCAGTTACGAGATCGCAGGCTGTTGCGAACGCATGTAAAATTGTGATTAAGACCATTTTTTCTCCATATTTGCTGCCTCCTGCCCTCATTATTTGACTTTTTGGTGTAAATGAGCACTACACGCACCTGAGCTGATTCCAGTGACGTTTCGACGAAAACAAATATGATTGTAATTAATTTATTTCGTTCTCTGAGCAAGAAAAGTAAAATCACTAAAGATATAGGCCTCCTACAAAACAGATTTTGGTGGAAAAAAACGTGACGCAGATTTCACTGAAAAATTTATTTAACAAATTGCACCAGTACTACTAAACTTATGCTAAAATATACATTGTAGTTGGGAAATGTTAGATGGGTTTCAAGGTAAAGCTATGGTAACACTGCTGAGCTGATATAAATGTGGAATCGCTAGTTGCTACATATCTACGGTAGGACTTAACAATTTCTTTCCCGCAGCACGTTTATGCAATCTGTGTACGTACGGTACGTAGCGAACAAAAGTCGGCTTACCTAAATTAAGTGACGTGTCAAGGGCACTGGGTCATTGAAGATTTTGGGCGGGCCGGGCCGCACACCATTTTCAGGGCCCCGCCCCGGGACGGACCGAGCATACCCCACCGGTGCTGCCCGCCCCACCAGGCCGGAGAAAATGTGCTCATGAATGAATGAATTTCAAACCGCCCAAACGAACAAAACACAAAATTGGGCGCGGCAGACAGACGACCATGTATCGGTCTTTTGCTGCCGAAATATCATGCACATCTCTATCTAGAGCTAGCTCAAACGGTCATCAAGTGCTGAATTCCAACGTACGTACGTACAGTACGTGGAGTCCCATAATTGAACAACTAACTATACCATTCCCGACTCATCCCCCCGTTTTGTGGAAACGGCGCACATATGACTTTTAGCCGTTTCCACTACCTCAATTCGCATGTTTTCCTGCAAAATTTAGCATAGAATTGTCGTCAAGAGCTATGTCTATTAGCCCAGACAAAAACCCATACAGCTCCACTCTAACAGGCCAGTTCTAAAGAAAATAGGCCGCTAAATGCTAAAAAATCAATTTCTCATTGAGCTACTCGGTTTGGAATGTGGTTTGTTTTCTTACCGGGCGCGCATGCTCTTTCGCAGATGGATTTACTGTCGAAATTGTTAGCGTTGCCGCCGCAACCAGTGAACATAAATGCGAGACACTCAAATCGGATCGGGTCGTAATACCATCGCTGACTGGCTTGTAGGCTGTCTGAGCTTTTGTTGCAACTGCCCGCATCTTTGGACTCGCCACACTTGGAATATTCCACCACGTTTGGTTGTTGGTTCGTTTTGATTGCAACTACTGAAATACGTATTTTTACTCAACGAACAGCAGGACGACGTAGGTAGAGATCGAGGAAGATCAACTTACCTATAGTTAGAAACATTGCTAACCACAGTAGCCTGGAACTCATGGCCAGACAGCGCAGGCAGTCAAATGTGAGAAATTGCAAACATGCAGCGACAATTCGACAGAGCGAATGTCAAGAGTGTCTGAAGCGCCAATTTTCTCCACAATGCATTATTGACGACTACGAACAAATATATGTGGGCCATTCTCAGATTCGGACCTAATTGCACGTCACCGGTGTACTTGGCACACAAAGAGCTCTTTCAATTGAATTTGTCACAGAAATTTGTTGCCAAGTATGTACGGCGGCATCATACACGTAGGATCTAACTTTTATACAGCACAAATGCAATACAAAACATACAATATATTAATCGTCCGTGGATAAGCTGGCGTAGTGTTGGCTCACCGGGTCGATATACCCGTAGTGTTCGGATGCGCTTTCCAGTAACTCTACTAACTGACTTCTGATGTCGTCAAATGTAGGTCGACTGTGTGGATTTTCCCGCCAACAAGCCCGCATTATTTCGTATCTGAAATTGGGGTCTTGGCACGTAATTGCGTGACAGTTTGACGCACATTTCCTCAGGACAATGTTCCGGTTTGTCCATCCGTTGACCCGATGCCAGTGTTTTTATCATGTCAGTCGGTTGAACTTCTGGGTACGGCACCTCGCCCAGACTGAACACCTCGAACAGGAGAACACCGAATGACCAGCTGAATTATAACCATTTTTTGGATACAGTTCTGTTTTGATCTAGAGAAACAGAAGAAAATTTTCTATTACACATCAGACATTGACGAATATTCATAGAATCTGAGAGATTCCAGTGCCATCCATTTGATTGGTAGGCGACCACCTCGCGTGGTATAAATGGCACGTTCGACCAATCGGCAAAGGCCAAAATCTCCGATCTGAAAATACAGTATAACTATAGTCTGAGAAAAACCAATGGCACAACTCACTGTCACTGTTGTACGCATGTTTTAGCGGTAATGTACAGGGTGTGCCAAAACAAAAGAAACCAGCAGATTGTTAACTGTGGCAAACTCAAGAACCTTAGGACAGACCGTCTAAAGTCGGATTTTCTAACCGTGGCTAACCTGCAGCAAATTTGCGACGGATAGAAACACGACTTTCGGTGGGCGTCAAATTTGTCCGACGGTAAGCTTTCGGAGCCTCTGACGGGGCGGAGCCTCGATCGATTGACTAAATCGGTTCCTTACTTCGAGATTTCCGACTTTGGGGACATGTTTGTTACCGTAGTCGTTAAATATTGTTATCTGCTAATTTACTGCAGTAAATAAGTTCGAACGGCGGCGATTTTGAATGTTAGTCGAGTTGAAATTTGTACCTTTCCTTTCGTAATCAACAGCCGCTAATCTTTAAAAATCCTCTGGAATAAGAACAAAAAGCTGAGCGGTAAAAGCTAGAGGCGGCCCGAAGTGAAATGGAAAGCAAGGCCGCGCTCGGAGATAAGTGCGTCGGTCCATGTCTAGAAGGCTAGGCACCTGCGCATCTAAACAACCGTACCTAACCGTGCTTTCTCCTAACCGCTTCCTAACCGTGCAGTTTGGCAAGCGTTCAAGGCAAGCGTACCATAAACGGCGTTAAGGGCCTGACTGTACATGTAAGAACATTTTGCATGTGTACCTTTGCAGTTCTTTGTCGGTCAACAAGAACATTTCGCGCGGCTAAATCTCGGTGAATGCAGGCTTTAGAGCTGAGGAATACCTAAAACCTTAGCAGATTTACAGATAGTTCTACTAAACAGCCTCGTACCATTCCATCACTGATCTGCCAACAGAAACTCAACAGATCTTTGAATTTGAGGTCTCCTCCATCGGCAATTGCCTGAATTGTGAAACAATTTTTAATTGCGGTCCATAGAGAATCGGTTGAAACCTGTAGAATTTCTTGTTTCTTCTCTCTGACGTAATGCAGCAGGTCCCCTTTTTCGCAGTACTCGGCGATCAGACACATTGGTTGGTCGACCGACACGCAAGCCAACAAACTGACCAAGTGTGGGTGGTAGCCAAGGTCTTTCATGAAATTTATCTCCTGAAACCATTTTACAGGTTCCTACTGTACGTAAAAAGCTGCATTTCGAGGAAGCGTGTATACTGTTCGGTGTTCGTACCTGCAAAAAATCAGATTTGGCCATGGCGTCGGCGTACTCGGGTAGAATTTTAACAGCCACATCACAGTCAGCGATGCGCGACACAATCAAAGTTGACCTCCCTTGAATGTTGTTAACCGGAGCGTCACCGATCAAATAACCTAACAGGTGAACAATCGAATAATCAAAATATTTTGTAAGCGGCTGCAGCAAACCTTTGTATACAGTAGAAAAAGCTCCAGAACCGAGTTTTTGTTCGTAATATATGCTCAGTTTTGTCCTGTTTAACTCCCATTCGTCAATTCTATAACAAACACTGCTATAGGTAAAGCTAACTACTAAATAGGGTTACTTTTCAGCCAACGGAAAAGTGACGTATCTTGGGTTCTGACGCACGTCCTCGCGTGTGCTTGATTCGTTTCCGTAGCGCAGTTTAGCAATTTTGCTCTTCCACTTCCACTTGTTGCGCTGATAACAGTAGGCGATCAAAGAAATTATTATGATCGTTACAGCTACTGGTACGATTATGTAAACTGCCAGCCAGCTTTGCTTCGGAGGAGGTTTAGGTGAAACTGAAAACAAAGGTGCGGAAATTAAGCTGTTAAAGCATTACAACAGCCAGTTAATTAAGTTCACCTTTATTTCCCTTTTGGTCCTCACTATCGTATTTTCCCCAAGGCTCGCCGGTTGGCCATCCTCTCTCAGTCTTACACGGCATCACGGCAACTTCCAGCTCATATTTTTTCCGATCGATATATTTGAACTCATCGACTTGAAACATCGGCACTCCTCGAAACTGGTCAAAAAGGGTTGGGTTCTTCGTCATGATTAGCAGCACTTTTATCTCATAGCCAGTTTGCCAATGCATGGCGAACAAGTAGTGCAGCATAATGTCGTCTTGAAAGCAGTCAGATATTAGGGTGATCATTACTGCTGAATTGTTGCCTAAGGTCTGTTCGATCTGATGAAGGAGCCCGTACTGACTGTCGAACAGCATTTTGCTCACCAACACTGTGCATTTGGTAGAATTCGTTTTTGAGCGCCGACTCGCGCACTCTCCCAGACTTCCGGGACAACGCTCGATTTGATAGCTGGGCACCGGACTGTTGGGGGACTTTATTAGGGAGTCCTGGTTGTAAGCTAGGTTTTCAGATAAATTCAGACACTGAGCGGGGTTGGCGCAAAAGTGGAGCTGGCTTTTGAAGTCGGAGGGTTGTATCACGGTGTAGTAGTTATTGGCACAGCTTGTAACTCCTCCTGTGATGAGATTTCTGATCTGCTTGAAGTCGTCCTCTGAGCAGTCTTCGGAAAGTCCTAGCACGTATATGACATTGCAATCTTTTCCTGAAATACATACGATAGGTGGCCATTAAAGAGGTACACAAACGTGGATGGATGGATTGTCCGGGCGGGGCCGTCGTAACCCCGAAAACCCAGCTACATGTATGACATACAGCAAATGCAAGCTAGCTAACCTTTGCAATGTTTACGTTTAAGCCCTGGCTGATGACACGGATCCACAAAAGCTGGCATATTGGAGGCCAAAGTTTCAAAGTTAGCGGTGGCTTTCAAAGGCAAGCCCTGGAATTCCATCAACCAGGAACCTCCCAATCCAACGAGAATAATACGCATTTCGAACCAATACTCGTCGTGCACAGACAGTGTGTCATGCAGGAACTTCTTTGAGGCAATGCAGTTTGTCACCAAAACCATAACAACCCCATTTTCCTCGTCTCGATCCACTTCAGACTCCTCCAGCTGTCGAAAAAGGCCGTAGGTAGTATTGAAGAGCATTTGCGCTGTCACAAATGTGTAGTTGTCAAGTGTGCCCTGCATCTCACCATCTAATGGCAGCTTTTCATGCTCAACTGCTAGTTCTTGTTGTCCGGTGATGATTATTGTGTCTTGGTAAGTCAACTCTTCAACGTAGTCATCACATTGGTTTTGCTCGCAAAACTCTCTTTCTCTAAGCCACCAGCCAGGAGTCTCTATGCTGTATTTGTGAGTGGGACAGAGGTTGATGCTAGTGTGCAGAAATTTCTTGACGTTCTCAAAGTCAGACATGGAAATTAGATCTGACAGCGCCAATACGTAGACAATGTGCAAGTTTTTGCATTCCGTCCCTGCAAGGCAAGGTTGATAATAGGCACACTTACGTTTACGTGCGTATGAAAGACCGGGCCGGGAGTAGGTAGAAACAGTACGGTAATGCCTTTTAAATGTGCGTTTCTGAAGGCTAACTTTTCAAATGTTTGGCAGCAACCAAGCCTCTTTAAAAGTCCCCCTTTGTAAAACCCTGGCACTTGGCTGTCTAAACCTAACGTACACTGGACGTACGTAACGTAGGTACCCAGAATATACATACAATGTACTATAGGAAAGAATGCTCGTCCTGCGGCCGGCCTGCCATGCGCTGAGCCACTATTTCGGGAGGGGTCACGAAATTTGTCACCCCTAACGACAAAAACGAAAACGCTATATTGCAGCGGCAACTGATTTCTGCTGTACGTACTAGCGTTTCTGGCGTTTATTGCTATAGTATGGTCGCTATTAACTGCCGTCAATTAACCTCTTTACTTCTATCGTCTCGTAAAAAATGATAGCTCAATGTTTTTTAAAACTTCTGATTTTCTTTTTTGACCAATTCCTTTTAGACATCAGTTGTGAGACCAAGTATAAATCGAGTGACTGGTTTGAAACATAAATCGAGCTCAATAAGGTTTAAGAGAAGCTCGAACAAAACACTCCTACATACGTACAGCAGAAATCAGTTGTTATTGCAATAAAAATGCTGCCGCTTCGGTATGGTTAACAAATTTGGTGACCCTCCAGAATATTGTCAGCGCGTTGCCAAGGAAATGAGCATTCCTGCTTCTACGTACGTATATTACAGTCAAGCACTTTACGGCGTTTATGGTACTGGCACCATATAGGCTAGTGGCACCATATATGGTACCTCCACCCAGACATGGGCTAGCATTTCGGCTGAGGGGGGGGCAGAATTTTCAATTCCTGAGGCGGGGGCTGAGGGGTGGTAAGCCAAAAAGTCCGATTTTTGGCTTTTTTTCATTAAAATAAGTTAAAATAAGCTATTCTGAGCTCATTTACACCTAATCCAGGCATATTTTTATCATAATTTTCTATACAAAATTCTTCCAAAAAATTCCTGAGGCGGGTAGCGGCCTGGCTGGGGGGGGGGTAGGTCAGAGCCTGTGGGGGGCCCTCAGCCCCCCTTTGCCCATGTCTGCCTCCACGTATGAGAGAACTGTGGTGGTACCATATGGTACCCCTACCTTCCAATTCGTAACTGCACCGGTACCATGGTACCACTTCATTCAAATTTCATACCATATAATATGGTACCGGCACCAAATAGGGTACCCCCAAGATCAGGGACTGTAGTGGTACCATAATGGTACGAAATTTGAATGAAGTGGTACCATAGTACCGGTGCAGTTACCCATACATGTAACAGGTCATCCGCCGATGGGGGGAGGGTGGTTGGTGGGGTTTGAGCCAAAATTTTGGGGGAGGGGGTGGGCACTAAAAAACGCTCAAAAATCGAGAAAAATCGCAATTTTTGGCCTAAAAATCGCCAAAAATCGCTAATTTGGGCTGAAATACAGCTAAAAAGTGCTGTTTTGCAGGCGATTTTGGCCATTTTTGTGTGTGAAAGTGTAAAAAATTGCAAAAATTTGCTCGAAAATTTACTTGCCAGAAAAATCGGAGGGGGGGGGGTCGGTGAAATCGTCTCGGGGGGGGGGGGGGGGGGCCCCATCCGGGGGGGGTCTGGCCTAAGTCGGGTGGGGGGGCAGACCCCCTGTTACATGTATGCAGTTACCAATTCGAAGGTAGGGGTATCATATATGGTGCCACTAGCCTAAGTACCGGTACCATATGGTGCCACTAGCTTAAGTACCAGTATATATGGTACCGGTGCCTTATATAGTGCCAGTACTATAAACGGCGTAAAGTGCCTGACTGTGTTATGTATTCTTGGTACCTACGTACGTAGCCAAAGCGCTTACAGTGACAAGGTTCGTGCGAGCCATAGTCGTTAGAACGATAAGGAAATTTGGGTGGTGGACGCCGCCTTGGCCAACCACCATCGTAAGGCGGTGGCGGGCCTCTGCCGCCGGGATAGCGACCAGCTGCAGCAAACGAGAACAAAGAAGAGATGAGCAGGATGACAGAACGCGTGCACATAGTGGCAGAGCGAATTATCTCCAGCCAGCAGACAGATTCTATGTAAAAGCGCAGGGAACTTGTTTGCATTGGACACCCGGTGAGGTGAGGACGTTTCAGGTTTGGAGTGCCGGCTCGCACAATGCCCAAATGCCATCACAGAACCAATGCACTAATCCCACCACAAACACGCCCGCCCACTTACATTTTCACTCACCGCATATCATTTTCTCAACCGACTACTCTCTGCCTGAGGCTCATCATTACCAATCAGGAGGAAATAAGTAAACTAAGCAGCGCTCGATTTCTTATAAACAAATAATGAAACCTTTGTATGGCTGCACATCTATTGCTCATTTCTGAGCAGTTATTACGGCCACACATGTAACAGGGGTGTGCCTCCCCCACCCGACTTAGGCCAGAACCCCCATACGAGACGATTCTTCCGACCCCGCTCCGACTTTTCTGGCAAGATTTTTTAGCAACTTTTTAAGAATTTCAGATACTAAAATTATTTAAAATAGCTTGTAAAACAGCATCTTTAGCTGGTATTTGAGTTAAAATTAGCGATCTTTTAGCCAAAAATGCGTTTTTTGAGAGATTTTAGTGCCCCTCAACCCCTCCCTCGAATTCGGGCCCAGACCCTCAAACTCCACCCCGCTTAGGCGGACGACCTGTTATATCTATGACTAGACTATGGTAATCGGATGTTCAGCAAAACTACATAAGAATACTTCATGTCTGTTGTATGTAATGCAGAAACAAAAGGTTGAAGTTCACTGATCTGTGGCATTTGTTTTGTTACTATTTTATAATGAGAAAATGAAGTGCATAGCAAACTCATGACGTAGGTGCGACGGTATTGACACAGAACTGTTTCAGATCGGATGACAGTTTTAAATTGAGTAATTTCTCTGTTACACTGCAGCAGTCTTCCAACGCTTCAAGGGACCGCGCCACCACTGCTGCCTCCGACTCTCCTTCTGCTTTCCTCGACTCAGTTGGAGATGCTCTTTCCTCATTCATTTCTACTGCTAAAATAATCATTCTTAGTACAACACTGGTGTCAATACGCGCTGACTTTTAAACAATAGCACCCACAGTACACCTACATTGCTTAGAGGGATAAAGCCAAATTCAGCAGATGGTTAGCATGGTTTCAGTACTAACACACAACCTGAACACCATCAATTATCTGGCCGGCTAATGAATCAGAAACGCAAAAACTGCTCGAAAGTTCTGGTTTCAATTACAGAGTGTTTGGCCATTCAATTATTTAACGTACGCAGTGAGCAACAACTGCACTTGATGGTACATAACAGAGATCATTAATAGGCGCTACTTTTCTGATAAAATGACGCTTCCCGAATTCCATTCCGAAGCCATTCAGAAAGCTTTGCGTTTTCCACTACCCAAATTAACAGGTTTTGACCTATCCAAAAGTTTCACTGCCACACAGCTCTAACGATATACTTTCAATAGACTTCTGGCGGAAAACATAGACAAGTGCATCTACGAAAACTGTTGTACACGCAACATCTTGCTTCCTTCGATTGGCTTTTTGTAATGTTCTGACTCAAAAATTAACTAACCGAGCATACCGAGTTTGCGTAAGTTAATAAAAACAGCTTGTAAATTGTAAGGAAACGGTTCTGCGTGCATATGAAACGGGTCTTTCACTGGTCTGTCTAGATACTTCTACCGCTTTCTGATTCCACCTAACACAGCTCTAACATTACAAAATTTAATAGAAATAGCTCATAAATCATGGGAAATTGGTTGTATTTGCAAGTAAAAATGGTTTATTTTACTTCTTCTGTATCGTTGCTGTATGCTTTCAGATAACCTAATAGTTTGTAGCATTATAAAATGTAAGGAAACTGGTTTATATTTGACAAACCGTAACTTGTTCCGTTTCCAAATCAGGGTAGTTTCTTTTCTCATCATAATTTTTTCCTGTTCGCTTGAACAATCATTTACTGTCCTTGGTGTAGCAATAATAAACTTGAACTAGCGAAAAACACCTGTGTTATCAGTACAACGTACCTATTTTTAGCAACACTCGGTTAGTTCGGTTAACTCGGAACTGGTATTTCTGACTGGTTTACATACATCACTAAATAGTGTGGGTGGGGCATACCGTGCGATTGAGTAGTTTCCTGCGGAGTAGCGGCCTGTTGCAGCAGTTGCAGCTGTAACTCAGGGGACTCTATCTCTCTCTGCACGGGCTCGGGGTCTGAAAGCAGGCAGCACTGACAGTTTCAGTCAAGCTTCACTGTCAGCCATCGCAAGCGCACCCGGCCACTTGGAACAGCTGGGAGTGGCATCGGCTGCTGACAAGGCGGAAGTGGCAGGCGCATCGCAGGTCCGGGCCAACAACTCCTCCAACACCTCGTTTGGTGCAGGTCCAGCCTTGGCACCTGAAATCCGTTCAGCTCTATCAGCACGTATTTCTTTATCTTCCACTGTAGCTTTGGATTTGGTACAACAGTCTCAGATTTCTCGATGCCATACGGCATCACATGTATGGGTCTGTGCCACCCCGAATTGAGCCAGACCCAAATGGTACCTATACATGTGACAGGTCATCCGCCGAAGGGGAGGGAGGTTGGCGAGGGGGTCCTCTGGCGCCGACCGGGCGTCTGAGCCCAAATTTTAGGGAGGGGTTGCCGTTGGGCACTAAAAACGCTCACAAATCGCAAAAAATCGTAATGTGGGCTCAAATACAACCCCCACTTCCGACCCGAAGCAATTTTTACACCACTTACGATTTCTTCAGGCAATCAAATTTCTGGAGCAATTACATTGCAGCTTATTAAAATTTCAGACAGTAAAACTGCTAAACTGTCTGCACTATAGCATTTCTTAGCTAGTGGCGTACCCAGGATTTTGCAAAGGGAGTGTCTAAAATTTTGAAGTTGCCTGGTTGGGCTAGGACTAGTGATGCAACCGGGAACGGAATACCGGGATTCGGGAAAACCGGGAAATGAGAATACCGAGAAAAACCAGGATTACCGGGAATAGCGGGAAATCGATCAAAACGCATGCAGCATGATAAAACATAAATGTTTTCAATATCCGGTTTAGCTATTGATACCATTTCTAGTCTGTTTATTCAAGGATTTTCGCTCATGACGGACTAAACTACATACACTGTCAGATCAGATTTATATTGAATGGGTTAGTGAGTTGGTTTGACAGGCACCAGGCAACCCGATGTCAATTGGACCAAAACAGTTGCGTAACAATAGCCAATCAATAAGTGGCTTTTGTCAATTGAAGGCCTTTATAGAGTTGGAAGCTTAGAACAGAAAGCTTACGGCCTAAACCAAACAAAAAATATTTTGAACAAAAAGAAAAGCTGCAAACCATGGCTGTTAGCTCAAACGCAGCCAGCAAGTAGCAGTCATTTGAAAAGTTATTCAAAGTTTTGCGTGCCGCTGGTACTGGGAAAACAGAGCTGGGTATACAGTATAGGTCCCTGAATTACACAGTAATTTGCAAAAAAATTGTCAATACTGCTGCAAAATATATTTCCCGGTATTAGAGAATGTGTGAACCGGGATTAGAAACCGGGAGTGAAAATACCGGGATCCCGGTTGCATCACTAGCTAGGACAAGAAAATTTTGCAAAATTAGCCCTCAAAAAGGCATTTAAAGGGTATTCTGAGCTTAAAAATGACAAAATGCCCAACTAGGGCGATGAAATTTTCAAAATTTAGCCTTCAAAAACGCATTTAAAAGGCATTCTGAACCCAAAATAGACTGTTTTAGTACATAATTCATTACTTTCTTTTATTTCTGTCTAATTTTTCCTTCCTACATCCGCCACAAAGGAGGTGGTACCAAGCATGGGCAAAGGGGGGGGCTGAGGGGGTTGGCCCTCCTCTGGTTCTGACCTATGGAAAATTTCAGTTGTTTAGATATAAAGCCGAAATTTGAAAAAAACAGAGGTCTCAAAGAGATAGCACCCCAAACCTAAAAAAACGCAAAATCATCAAGGGTGTATGGGGAATGTAGAATTCTCTGGGAAATCAGTAAACTGAAACTAAATCAATGTTTTTGGTGCTTAAACAGTATGTAAACACTACTTGGACATGTAATAAAACTGTAATGTTTCATGGCAGTTCTACCATACATGGGCCGGGGGGTAATGGGGGTATACCCCTCCCCCCGGTCGGCCATACCCCCCTCGGCCGGCCATACCCCCTCCCCCACCCCCCCTCCCGGAGGGAGGAAATTTTCGCTAATTTAAGGCAAAATAGGCGTTTTTGGCCTTTTTTCGGGGTGGGGGACCCCCCCCCCCCCCGAGGTCTCAACCCCCCCCCCACCCATACATGGGCCGGGGGGGTAAGGGGGGTATACCCCTCCCCCCTCGGCCGGCCAGACCCCCCTCGGCCGTCCATTCCCCCCCCTCAGCCTGGCCCCCCCCCGCCCGGAGGGAGAAAATTTCGCTTATTTAAGGCAAAATAGGCGTTTTTTTGCCTTTTCTCTCAAGGTCTTTCTTTTCTGAGGTCTCAACCCCCCCCACCCCCCCTCCGGATTTTTCCGGCCCATGTATGCCCCCACCCCCCTCCGGATTTTTCCGGCCCATACCCCCCTCCGGATTTTTCCGGCCCATGTATGCTGGGAGGGTAGTTGGGGTACGTCGAATCCAAGTTGGGAATGGGTAAACTAAACCACCAGGCACTCTGGCACAGCTAAGCATTAGACTCAGTGGAAATGACACCCTATATGCCGAGAAATCCTTGACTGTACATACGTACATAATTCCAAAGAACACATTTTCAGACGACATCAGCAGCATGAACGTCCAATCGGTTTCTTATCCGTTACAGTTAACAGCGCCGACATAATGTTTCGCTTATTCTTACATAGTGCAAGAAAGAACTGTTTACAGAAAACTGCTCACAGTGGCAACTAATTATGCGTGGTGGAATAAAAGTTTGATGGATTAACAGTTAGCGAGCGTATAGTTACTGAGTGCACAATCAATTGTATTGCAGGACTGGTAAAAACTACAGGGTGTGGCAGTAAAACAGCCCAGCAAGACATTTTGCTGCAGCAACTGTAAATCAGAACCGAATTTGAATTGATCTTTTTTGAATGAAAGGATAAAGTCTTGACGGATAGGTTCAATGCTCATTGGTTCCTCAGATATTTGCCCTCAAAGGAAAATAAGAGATGTTGGTAATAAATAGGCGCCATTCCGTTGCACTTCATAATAAGGCAGATTCCTACTGCTGGGGGCTAATGAGACTTAACTGGTGAAGTAACCGAGGTATCTCACCCAGTGAAGCCTCTTTACGCTAGCCCTTAGCAGTAGGAATCTGTTTTATTATGAAGTGCAACGGAATAATAAAAATCGCTGCTGTTCAATACCAAAATCTCTGATTTTACTTTGAGGGCAAATATATGAGAAACCAAGCGCAGTATCTTAATGAACTTTGCACCAATCTGTCAGTAATTTATTTGTCTTTCATTCAAGAAAGATTCATTCAAATCGGTTGAGATTTGCGTTTGCCAAAAGTAAAAAATCTGCTGGGTTAGCCTATATAAAGCAGTTTCATAAATGCCTATCTATACGATTGTTACTTTACGGAGACATACTCGTAGTACTCTGGTTTCTGCTCTGCCATCCGCACTGCACATTCAACAGTTCCTCATCCTTCCAACCAGTGTATTTGGGATTGGTCTGCACTCTTGCGTTTCGAACCTGCAATGCAAACAAACTATTGTAGTTAAAATTTCTAGTTTTCTTACGGAATCGAACATCTTTCTTTTGGATGACCTGTTGTTACACGTATGGCCAAAACAAATAACTTAAACTTACGTAAACATACTCGAGGTCTTCGTGTGCAAGTACATCCTCGGCAGGCAATCTGGCTGGCAAGTTTAATGGCAGAGCTGCTAGAAGAGAAAGTCTTCCTTACATTAGAAAAACTTGAGCTATCCTGTGTGAGCGAAGACTCACCTGGAGTGTCCCAGCGGCTACGTTTGGCAGAAGTAGGAGCAGAAGTAGAGGGACTAGAACACACTGCCTCAGCAATGCTAGTTGAAGGGTGGCCATCTGAAACCATATTTTAATGGTTCCTATCCTACAGTATTACAGGATATTACTTAAACAAATAAAGGGGAAAAAATTTGGAAATAAAAAAAGTTTTACAACTCTATGCCTACCGCTTAAATTATATACTTCTATACTCTATATACTGCCTAAATTAAAAAATTAATACAGTCATGTCTCGTTAATCCGGACCTCGATAATCCGGATATTCGCCTTCCGGACAAGATTAGGCTAGGTCCCAATTTTCCCCCATGTTATAATCCGGACAGAAGATTTGGGGTCCAAACTTCGAAATTTGTATGGTAAAGTGATTCGTTAATCCGGATTTGGTTAATTTGAACAAAATTAACATGCATTTCGCGAGAAAGTCAGCTTAGGTGACGAAGAGAGGGGGCAAGGGGTTCATCTCACCGATCCGGCTAAAATTTTATGAGCATAAACTAGACCACGAACGATGACCTTCGGCGCATATTAGAAGAAAAACACCCCCCTAGAACCGGAGCTACACCCCCTCAAATTTGGCTCGCCAGCCGTTTTTTGGCCAATTTTTGGACCTCTAACGACCCAAATTAAAACGTGTGCCGTTTGCGCATTTCTAAACGGACAGCTTTCGCATGCACACCAATCGATAGCTATTTCAAAATACTTTAAATCCGTCACTCAACTTTTTCCGTATCGTACCTGGTTAGCGAGTTATTTTCCGAAATGCACCAAAAATTGCGAAAATTCACCCTCCATTTTTTGCAAATATTCGCCCATAACTCCGGCCACAAAAGCGTGGGCCACCAGGAACTTTCTTCAAAGTTAGCTCATAACTGGCCAAACATAATCCACACAAATTGGTCAAAATCCAAGGGGTGTTGCAGGGGGGGTTTGGCCCCCTCAAAGGTTTCCGGAAAAAAATTTTTTGCTGCAAATTAATTTTAAAGTAGTCTATCTGATGCAGTTTGATGAGCTGATTACGAATCTGAGCTCCGTTTGGCTAGCCTCCGCCTGGATCGGGAGATATGCAAGTCCAAATTTCCGAAAATCAATGCCCCCTGGTGAGCATATCTTTTGATGGCTTGCCTAAACCGAGTCACGGGGCAGTTTTCTAGACCTATTTTAGCCTGTTGAGTTCAAAACTAATTTCATTTTTTCGCTACGGCCTCCCGTTCGCGAGTTATGGCCAGTTGAAAATCACTACTACAAAAAAGTGCAATTTGGGTGGTGCGCAAAAAATCATTTTTTTTATCCAGGCCCAAAATTTTATTTCTAGCCAGCTCACCGGATGTACTTTTGCCCAGCTTTTTTGCCCACTGATTCCAAAAATGACTTCAGTTTTGCTCTAGAGGTCTGCTTCCTTCGAGATATGGCCGTTCAACTTCAAGCGGCAAATTCATACACAAATCGGCTAATACCCTTGTCGCAATCTCAATTCTAACTGCCCCTCCAGTAAACACATTTTCTAGTTGGAACGCCTTTGTTTTCATAATGATCTGAGTACACTCGCTAGACCTGCTAGCTGGCTGGCTCCATTAGTACCGCGTGTGGTCTTTGTAAGGCTGTCATGTTAGATAGATTTTCCTGCCCTCGTGTTATTTTCAGCTCCTGACTCTTGTTAAGTATCCACCTCATCTTACAAAGTATATTTCCCCCCCAACTTGCCTGTTACTAGCAGGAGACGGAGTTCCAATGATAAACTAAACCGAATCCGCCCCACAAGCTGTTTGAAGACTTGCCTGTTGTGAGTGGAACAAATTTCCAAGAAAACACAATGGAATCCACCCTATAAGCTGTCGTGAGACTTGCCTGTTATGAGTAGAGATGAAAAAAGCATAAAAACCTTCAAGTTCCTCTGTATTAGTCATCTCTAAAAAAAACAAACCAGAAAAAAAAAAAAAAAAAAACTTGCGTTTTAGCCAAGCCACAACTAGTTGCAGTCACTGTACTCTGTATCGTTCTACTGCTGGTAAATTCTCCAATGTGCACACATGTTTCCACAGAAATTTGCCACTTCATCTTTGCCACATGGTCTTACCTACACATTTATCGTGCTTCATGTGTTTTCATGTTAGTCCGATAGGGCCAGTCACCATACTGCTCATACAGGAGGTCTTACAGCTCTAGATCAGCATCCACCAAGT